>BTCW01000016.1:45215000-45222500 GCA_033239725.1 Echinochloa phyllopogon
TAGGGTTTAGGGTTTAGGGTTTAGGGTTTAGGGTTTAGGGTTTAGGGTTTAGGGTTTAGGGTTTAGGGTTTAGGGTTTAGGGTTTAGGGTTTAGGGTTTAGGGTTTAGGGTTTAGGGTTTAGGGTTTAGGGTTTAGGGTTTAGGGTTTAGGGTTTAGGGTTTAGGGTTTAGGGTTTAGGGTTTAGGGTTTAGGGTTTAGGGTTTAGGGTTTAGGGTTTAGGGTTTAGGGTTTAGGGTTTAGGGTTTAGGGTTTAGGGTTTAGGGTTTAGGGTTTAGGGTTTAGGGTTTAGGGTTTAGGGTTTAGGGTTTAGGGTTTAGGGTTTAGGGTTTAGGGTTTAGGGTTTAGGGTTTAGGGTTTAGGGTTTAGGGTTTAGGGTTTAGGGTTTAGGGTTTAGGGTTTAGGGTTTAGGGTTTAGGGTTTAGGGTTTAGGGTTTAGGGTTTAGGGTTTAGGGTTTAGGGTTTAGGGTTTAGGGTTTAGGGTTTAGGGTTTAGGGTTTAGGGTTTAGGGTTTAGGGTTTAGGGTTTAGGGTTTAGGGTTTAGGGTTTAGGGTTTAGGGTTTAGGGTTTAGGGTTTAGGGTTTAGGGTTTAGGGTTTAGGGTTTAGGGTTTAGGGTTTAGGGTTTAGGGTTTAGGGTTTAGGGTTTAGGGTTTAGGGTTTAGGGTTTAGGGTTTAGGGTTTAGGGTTTAGGGTTTAGGGTTTAGGGTTTAGGGTTTAGGGTTTAGGGTTTAGGGTTTAGGGTTTAGGGTTTAGGGTTTAGGGTTTAGGGTTTAGGGTTTAGGGTTTAGGGTTTAGGGTTTAGGGTTTAGGGTTTAGGGTTTAGGGTTTAGGGTTTAGGGTTTAGGGTTTAGGGTTTAGGGTTTAGGGTTTAGGGTTTAGGGTTTAGGGTTTAGGGTTTAGGGTTTAGGGTTTAGGGTTTAGGGTTTAGGGTTTAGGGTTTAGGGTTTAGGGTTTAGGGTTTAGGGTTTAGGGTTTAGGGTTTAGGGTTTAGGGTTTAGGGTTTAGGGTTTAGGGTTTAGGGTTTAGGGTTTAGGGTTTAGGGTTTAGGGTTTAGGGTTTAGGGTTTAGGGTTTAGGGTTTAGGGTTTAGGGTTTAGGGTTTAGGGTTTAGGGTTTAGGGTTTAGGGTTTAGGGTTTAGGGTTTAGGGTTTAGGGTTTAGGGTTTAGGGTTTAGGGTTTAGGGTTTAGGGTTTAGGGTTTAGGGTTTAGGGTTTAGGGTTTAGGGTTTAGGGTTTAGGGTTTAGGGTTTAGGGTTTAGGGTTTAGGGTTTAGGGTTTAGGGTTTAGGGTTTAGGGTTTAGGGTTTAGGGTTTAGGGTTTAGGGTTTAGGGTTTAGGGTTTAGGGTTTAGGGTTTAGGGTTTAGGGTTTAGGGTTTAGGGTTTAGGGTTTAGGGTTTAGGGTTTAGGGTTTAGGGTTTAGGGTTTAGGGTTTAGGGTTTAGGGTTTAGGGTTTAGGGTTTAGGGTTTAGGGTTTAGGGTTTAGGGTTTAGGGTTTAGGGTTTAGGGTTTAGGGTTTAGGGTTTAGGGTTTAGGGTTTAGGGTTTAGGGTTTAGGGTTTAGGGTTTAGGGTTTAGGGTTTAGGGTTTAGGGTTTAGGGTTTAGGGTTTAGGGTTTAGGGTTTAGGGTTTAGGGTTTAGGGTTTAGGGTTTAGGGTTTAGGGTTTAGGGTTTAGGGTTTAGGGTTTAGGGTTTAGGGTTTAGGGTTTAGGGTTTAGGGTTTAGGGTTTAGGGTTTAGGGTTTAGGGTTTAGGGTTTAGGGTTTAGGGTTTAGGGTTTAGGGTTTAGGGTTTAGGGTTTAGGGTTTAGGGTTTAGGGTTTAGGGTTTAGGGTTTAGGGTTTAGGGTTTAGGGTTTAGGGTTTAGGGTTTAGGGTTTAGGGTTTAGGGTTTAGGGTTTAGGGTTTAGGGTTTAGGGTTTAGGGTTTAGGGTTTAGGGTTTAGGGTTTAGGGTTTAGGGTTTAGGGTTTAGGGTTTAGGGTTTAGGGTTTAGGGTTTAGGGTTTAGGGTTTAGGGTTTAGGGTTTAGGGTTTAGGGTTTAGGGTTTAGGGTTTAGGGTTTAGGGTTTAGGGTTTAGGGTTTAGGGTTTAGGGTTTAGGGTTTAGGGTTTAGGGTTTAGGGTTTAGGGTTTAGGGTTTAGGGTTTAGGGTTTAGGGTTTAGGGTTTAGGGTTTAGGGTTTAGGGTTTAGGGTTTAGGGTTTAGGGTTTAGGGTTTAGGGTTTAGGGTTTAGGGTTTAGGGTTTAGGGTTTAGGGTTTAGGGTTTAGGGTTTAGGGTTTAGGGTTTAGGGTTTAGGGTTTAGGGTTTAGGGTTTAGGGTTTAGGGTTTAGGGTTTAGGGTTTAGGGTTTAGGGTTTAGGGTTTAGGGTTTAGGGTTTAGGGTTTAGGGTTTAGGGTTTAGGGTTTAGGGTTTAGGGTTTAGGGTTTAGGGTTTAGGGTTTAGGGTTTAGGGTTTAGGGTTTAGGGTTTAGGGTTTAGGGTTTAGGGTTTAGGGTTTAGGGTTTAGGGTTTAGGGTTTAGGGTTTAGGGTTTAGGGTTTAGGGTTTAGGGTTTAGGGTTTAGGGTTTAGGGTTTAGGGTTTAGGGTTTAGGGTTTAGGGTTTAGGGTTTAGGGTTTAGGGTTTAGGGTTTAGGGTTTAGGGTTTAGGGTTTAGGGTTTAGGGTTTAGGGTTTAGGGTTTAGGGTTTAGGGTTTAGGGTTTAGGGTTTAGGGTTTAGGGTTTAGGGTTTAGGGTTTAGGGTTTAGGGTTTAGGGTTTAGGGTTTAGGGTTTAGGGTTTAGGGTTTAGGGTTTAGGGTTTAGGGTTTAGGGTTTAGGGTTTAGGGTTTAGGGTTTAGGGTTTAGGGTTTAGGGTTTAGGGTTTAGGGTTTAGGGTTTAGGGTTTAGGGTTTAGGGTTTAGGGTTTAGGGTTTAGGGTTTAGGGTTTAGGGTTTAGGGTTTAGGGTTTAGGGTTTAGGGTTTAGGGTTTAGGGTTTAGGGTTTAGGGTTTAGGGTTTAGGGTTTAGGGTTTAGGGTTTAGGGTTTAGGGTTTAGGGTTTAGGGTTTAGGGTTTAGGGTTTAGGGTTTAGGGTTTAGGGTTTAGGGTTTAGGGTTTAGGGTTTAGGGTTTAGGGTTTAGGGTTTAGGGTTTAGGGTTTAGGGTTTAGGGTTTAGGGTTTAGGGTTTAGGGTTTAGGGTTTAGGGTTTAGGGTTTAGGGTTTAGGGTTTAGGGTTTAGGGTTTAGGGTTTAGGGTTTAGGGTTTAGGGTTTAGGGTTTAGGGTTTAGGGTTTAGGGTTTAGGGTTTAGGGTTTAGGGTTTAGGGTTTAGGGTTTAGGGTTTAGGGTTTAGGGTTTAGGGTTTAGGGTTTAGGGTTTAGGGTTTAGGGTTTAGGGTTTAGGGTTTAGGGTTTAGGGTTTAGGGTTTAGGGTTTAGGGTTTAGGGTTTAGGGTTTAGGGTTTAGGGTTTAGGGTTTAGGGTTTAGGGTTTAGGGTTTAGGGTTTAGGGTTTAGGGTTTAGGGTTTAGGGTTTAGGGTTTAGGGTTTAGGGTTTAGGGTTTAGGGTTTAGGGTTTAGGGTTTAGGGTTTAGGGTTTAGGGTTTAGGGTTTAGGGTTTAGGGTTTAGGGTTTAGGGTTTAGGGTTTAGGGTTTAGGGTTTAGGGTTTAGGGTTTAGGGTTTAGGGTTTAGGGTTTAGGGTTTAGGGTTTAGGGTTTAGGGTTTAGGGTTTAGGGTTTAGGGTTTAGGGTTTAGGGTTTAGGGTTTAGGGTTTAGGGTTTAGGGTTTAGGGTTTAGGGTTTAGGGTTTAGGGTTTAGGGTTTAGGGTTTAGGGTTTAGGGTTTAGGGTTTAGGGTTTAGGGTTTAGGGTTTAGGGTTTAGGGTTTAGGGTTTAGGGTTTAGGGTTTAGGGTTTAGGGTTTAGGGTTTAGGGTTTAGGGTTTAGGGTTTAGGGTTTAGGGTTTAGGGTTTAGGGTTTAGGGTTTAGGGTTTAGGGTTTAGGGTTTAGGGTTTAGGGTTTAGGGTTTAGGGTTTAGGGTTTAGGGTTTAGGGTTTAGGGTTTAGGGTTTAGGGTTTAGGGTTTAGGGTTTAGGGTTTAGGGTTTAGGGTTTAGGGTTTAGGGTTTAGGGTTTAGGGTTTAGGGTTTAGGGTTTAGGGTTTAGGGTTTAGGGTTTAGGGTTTAGGGTTTAGGGTTTAGGGTTTAGGGTTTAGGGTTTAGGGTTTAGGGTTTAGGGTTTAGGGTTTAGGGTTTAGGGTTTAGGGTTTAGGGTTTAGGGTTTAGGGTTTAGGGTTTAGGGTTTAGGGTTTAGGGTTTAGGGTTTAGGGTTTAGGGTTTAGGGTTTAGGGTTTAGGGTTTAGGGTTTAGGGTTTAGGGTTTAGGGTTTAGGGTTTAGGGTTTAGGGTTTAGGGTTTAGGGTTTAGGGTTTAGGGTTTAGGGTTTAGGGTTTAGGGTTTAGGGTTTAGGGTTTAGGGTTTAGGGTTTAGGGTTTAGGGTTTAGGGTTTAGGGTTTAGGGTTTAGGGTTTAGGGTTTAGGGTTTAGGGTTTAGGGTTTAGGGTTTAGGGTTTAGGGTTTAGGGTTTAGGGTTTAGGGTTTAGGGTTTAGGGTTTAGGGTTTAGGGTTTAGGGTTTAGGGTTTAGGGTTTAGGGTTTAGGGTTTAGGGTTTAGGGTTTAGGGTTTAGGGTTTAGGGTTTAGGGTTTAGGGTTTAGGGTTTAGGGTTTAGGGTTTAGGGTTTAGGGTTTAGGGTTTAGGGTTTAGGGTTTAGGGTTTAGGGTTTAGGGTTTAGGGTTTAGGGTTTAGGGTTTAGGGTTTAGGGTTTAGGGTTTAGGGTTTAGGGTTTAGGGTTTAGGGTTTAGGGTTTAGGGTTTAGGGTTTAGGGTTTAGGGTTTAGGGTTTAGGGTTTAGGGTTTAGGGTTTAGGGTTTAGGGTTTAGGGTTTAGGGTTTAGGGTTTAGGGTTTAGGGTTTAGGGTTTAGGGTTTAGGGTTTAGGGTTTAGGGTTTAGGGTTTAGGGTTTAGGGTTTAGGGTTTAGGGTTTAGGGTTTAGGGTTTAGGGTTTAGGGTTTAGGGTTTAGGGTTTAGGGTTTAGGGTTTAGGGTTTAGGGTTTAGGGTTTAGGGTTTAGGGTTTAGGGTTTAGGGTTTAGGGTTTAGGGTTTAGGGTTTAGGGTTTAGGGTTTAGGGTTTAGGGTTTAGGGTTTAGGGTTTAGGGTTTAGGGTTTAGGGTTTAGGGTTTAGGGTTTAGGGTTTAGGGTTTAGGGTTTAGGGTTTAGGGTTTAGGGTTTAGGGTTTAGGGTTTAGGGTTTAGGGTTTAGGGTTTAGGGTTTAGGGTTTAGGGTTTAGGGTTTAGGGTTTAGGGTTTAGGGTTTAGGGTTTAGGGTTTAGGGTTTAGGGTTTAGGGTTTAGGGTTTAGGGTTTAGGGTTTAGGGTTTAGGGTTTAGGGTTTAGGGTTTAGGGTTTAGGGTTTAGGGTTTAGGGTTTAGGGTTTAGGGTTTAGGGTTTAGGGTTTAGGGTTTAGGGTTTAGGGTTTAGGGTTTAGGGTTTAGGGTTTAGGGTTTAGGGTTTAGGGTTTAGGGTTTAGGGTTTAGGGTTTAGGGTTTAGGGTTTAGGGTTTAGGGTTTAGGGTTTAGGGTTTAGGGTTTAGGGTTTAGGGTTTAGGGTTTAGGGTTTAGGGTTTAGGGTTTAGGGTTTAGGGTTTAGGGTTTAGGGTTTAGGGTTTAGGGTTTAGGGTTTAGGGTTTAGGGTTTAGGGTTTAGGGTTTAGGGTTTAGGGTTTAGGGTTTAGGGTTTAGGGTTTAGGGTTTAGGGTTTAGGGTTTAGGGTTTAGGGTTTAGGGTTTAGGGTTTAGGGTTTAGGGTTTAGGGTTTAGGGTTTAGGGTTTAGGGTTTAGGGTTTAGGGTTTAGGGTTTAGGGTTTAGGGTTTAGGGTTTAGGGTTTAGGGTTTAGGGTTTAGGGTTTAGGGTTTAGGGTTTAGGGTTTAGGGTTTAGGGTTTAGGGTTTAGGGTTTAGGGTTTAGGGTTTAGGGTTTAGGGTTTAGGGTTTAGGGTTTAGGGTTTAGGGTTTAGGGTTTAGGGTTTAGGGTTTAGGGTTTAGGGTTTAGGGTTTAGGGTTTAGGGTTTAGGGTTTAGGGTTTAGGGTTTAGGGTTTAGGGTTTAGGGTTTAGGGTTTAGGGTTTAGGGTTTAGGGTTTAGGGTTTAGGGTTTAGGGTTTAGGGTTTAGGGTTTAGGGTTTAGGGTTTAGGGTTTAGGGTTTAGGGTTTAGGGTTTAGGGTTTAGGGTTTAGGGTTTAGGGTTTAGGGTTTAGGGTTTAGGGTTTAGGGTTTAGGGTTTAGGGTTTAGGGTTTAGGGTTTAGGGTTTAGGGTTTAGGGTTTAGGGTTTAGGGTTTAGGGTTTAGGGTTTAGGGTTTAGGGTTTAGGGTTTAGGGTTTAGGGTTTAGGGTTTAGGGTTTAGGGTTTAGGGTTTAGGGTTTAGGGTTTAGGGTTTAGGGTTTAGGGTTTAGGGTTTAGGGTTTAGGGTTTAGGGTTTAGGGTTTAGGGTTTAGGGTTTAGGGTTTAGGGTTTAGGGTTTAGGGTTTAGGGTTTAGGGTTTAGGGTTTAGGGTTTAGGGTTTAGGGTTTAGGGTTTAGGGTTTAGGGTTTAGGGTTTAGGGTTTAGGGTTTAGGGTTTAGGGTTTAGGGTTTAGGGTTTAGGGTTTAGGGTTTAGGGTTTAGGGTTTAGGGTTTAGGGTTTAGGGTTTAGGGTTTAGGGTTTAGGGTTTAGGGTTTAGGGTTTAGGGTTTAGGGTTTAGGGTTTAGGGTTTAGGGTTTAGGGTTTAGGGTTTAGGGTTTAGGGTTTAGGGTTTAGGGTTTAGGGTTTAGGGTTTAGGGTTTAGGGTTTAGGGTTTAGGGTTTAGGGTTTAGGGTTTAGGGTTTAGGGTTTAGGGTTTAGGGTTTAGGGTTTAGGGTTTAGGGTTTAGGGTTTAGGGTTTAGGGTTTAGGGTTTAGGGTTTAGGGTTTAGGGTTTAGGGTTTAGGGTTTAGGGTTTAGGGTTTAGGGTTTAGGGTTTAGGGTTTAGGGTTTAGGGTTTAGGGTTTAGGGTTTAGGGTTTAGGGTTTAGGGTTTAGGGTTTAGGGTTTAGGGTTTAGGGTTTAGGGTTTAGGGTTTAGGGTTTAGGGTTTAGGGTTTAGGGTTTAGGGTTTAGGGTTTAGGGTTTAGGGTTTAGGGTTTAGGGTTTAGGGTTTAGGGTTTAGGGTTTAGGGTTTAGGGTTTAGGGTTTAGGGTTTAGGGTTTAGGGTTTAGGGTTTAGGGTTTAGGGTTTAGGGTTTAGGGTTTAGGGTTTAGGGTTTAGGGTTTAGGGTTTAGGGTTTAGGGTTTAGGGTTTAGGGTTTAGGGTTTAGGGTTTAGGGTTTAGGGTTTAGGGTTTAGGGTTTAGGGTTTAGGGTTTAGGGTTTAGGGTTTAGGGTTTAGGGTTTAGGGTTTAGGGTTTAGGGTTTAGGGTTTAGGGTTTAGGGTTTAGGGTTTAGGGTTTAGGGTTTAGGGTTTAGGGTTTAGGGTTTAGGGTTTAGGGTTTAG